>CM021102.1:29183369-29196559 GCA_007115665.2 Sequoiadendron giganteum
AGATGTATCAATTCTTTTCATTTCTCCAAGAACTCCTCTTCCATCATTGTTTTTTTTTCATTCTTCTCGGGCAATCAGTGAGACTCAGTGTGACTCTCAACGACATTGAAGATACTCCTTGATGAATTGTTCCATGTTGCATCAAGGGGACTTTACCCTCTTGAGGACCTCAAGATAACCTTTACCGATATCAACTATCCCACCGATGAAACTCCTTGTTGGGGTATCGATGTGAGTCTCTCAGAGAGATTCTCATCCGCATGACCCACATGGTCAGGGAGATTTGAAAAATTGCTCCGATTGCACATGTCTCCCTGATATATCTTTTCCATTTCTTTCACTATTCGGGTGAATCGACAAGACTTTCGCCGAAACTTCTTTATCGATGTGACCAATAAGGTTGGTGAGACCTTAGGGATTCAACCCGATCATACATGTCACCCCGAGGCACATTATGTTACTGTTGCATTCACTATGGTGGGTCGATGAGACTCTTCCCGAAAATATTTCCATCGGTGTAACTTATAAGATCGGTGCAATCCGAGGGATTCCAACCGATAATAGATGTTCCCCCGATATAAATTTTTCATCGCTTTGTCCATTCGGGTGGATCAGCAAGACTTTCGCTGAAACTTCTTTAGTCAGTGTAGCTTATGAGATCTGTGGAATCTTGGAAGGCTTGGCCCGAGTGTACAAGTTCCACCGATAAGTTTGTTCACCTCCTTCGTTGGCGAAAGAAGACATGTTTCTTGCAGATGATATTTCCATCAGTTTAACTAATGTGATCAGGACGAACTTGAGGGACTTGGTCTATTTGTATAAGTTCCACCGACAAGTTGTTCACCTAACGTTTTGGTAGGAGGCAATATATTTCTGACCGATGAGAAATCTATCGTTCTCACATATGAGCTTGGCCTAGCTTGAAAATTCTACTCCGACAGGCTTACTTTCGTCGATGAGTCCTCATGCTGTTGACCTATTGGTAAGACTCTGCCCAACGAAACATTCATCAGTGTAACTTACTCTATTGGGGGCTTCAAAATATTTTCCACCGATATGGTATCCCTCGGTGATATATTTCCATTGACCTAGGGTGAAGCCACAATAGTGGTTTAGAATTTGATGGAGGAAGGAAAACAAGAAAAAAATGACCCCATGCAAATAAAAATTAGTTTTAGGGGTTTGAACGAACCTGTAGGTTTGAGCGAACCCATTTTGGGCCCACATTTCCCTCCCAAAAACAAAAAAACAAAATGAAAAAGGAAGGGGGGTTCGCTCGAACCTAGGTTCTTGTGAACCTTGGTTCGAGCGAATGCCGCTTTTCCCTCATTCTCCCCCATAGGCACTTTGAAAGTCCATATTTTTATGCTTCGAAGCTCGGGTTGAGGATGAAAATGGAGGAGACTTCACAAACCCAACTAGAATTAGGTAGTCCTTAGAACGAGCTATCCAATGACTATAATTTTAATATGTTTTGGTTTTATTATGTATTTTTTTTTTAGTTTTTTAAAGCATAGGAATTTCACCAATAATCAAGCTCTTTGTTCTGCACATGTGGAAAAATAGCAAATTATCAATTTTTGTTTTTTAAAAATATGAGTGAACCAAATATTGAATTCTGTGATCCAACAAAAATAAATAAATTGAATTTCATTATATACAAAAAAAGTTATGCGTTATACGGTCGCGTTATTTTTGAATTGTAATTGGTTTGACTTCAAAACTTGATTAAACAAAAAATATTCAATAAAAAACTATCTAACCAAGTGGAAGCACTAGATATTGGATTTATAAGTCTAAATTCGAAAGAATTAGAATTTAATACTTCATGTAAAAAATATTATACGTTATACGGTGTGCGTCACTTTTTTAAAATGTTGTTTTCTGAAAAAAACCAATTTTTGTAGGAGATGGAAAAAGAAGTGCAATTTGATTCCAAAAAAAATTTAATTTTTTTTAGAATCTACAAACAAAATGTGACGAGACTCTAGTTTGCATCATCTTCAAATTCCTCACGGTTTAGCCGCTATAGGTGCCTGAATGTGAAGATTTAGTTAAAAATAATAATTTTAGTGTCAAGTTTGGCCAAAAATTGTAAACCACTATTGTGGGATCACCACATAGCTTGTATAGTCGGTGAAGCTCAAAATTTAGTCTTCGATTAACCTTCTTTTGTCGATGAAGTCTCTATCGGCATAACTTCCACACTCGATATAACTTTAAAATTCTGCTCCAACTCCTTTGCTTAGGCCGATGGACCAACGTCCGTGGAATGCTAGGCCCTGTCTTCCCAACTATGTAATCCTCATAAATTGTTGATCGATGTGACAATATGAACCTTTCACTGATATGCCAGAAATGCTTGAATTGAGAGGCTATGACTTATGGGTTGAAGAGATATGTACTTAGTCACACCGATATGAATTATTTGTTTAGAAGCTCCTACTCAATGATGAATAGAGGGATTTTGGTGTGTCAAAATGTCAGATCAGATGGGACAATGGATGAATATGGCATGTGAAATGGATTATAGAAATTTTGCAATCAAAATGTTGCAACCTTGTGGAATTCATGAATGTAAGCTATTAAAAATGTGAGAGTTTTTTCAATCGCAACACTCTCTTTAAGGCCCTAGACACTTTAGAACCCTTTTGGGACACTTCGCGTAGAAATGAGACACTTTGCAAAAATAATTCCCCATGAGACTTTGCGAACAAAAGGGACAATTTGCGAACAAATCAGACATTTTGCGAAAAATGGGGACACTTTGCGAACTTTTTTTTCGAGATCCTAAATTAACCTAGAAATTCATATAAATTATTAAATACTTGCGAAAATAGAAAGAGAAGGTAACAGAATCAACTCACCTTGTGATAATGCTCGTCGCATGCCACCTGGTCCCACAACATGTCCAATCTCGCAGGTTTTAAGTCTCATATACTCGACATCTTCTGCTATTCCCTCATCACTCTCACGCTACAAGAAGGTAAAATGAAAAATTAAGTGAAAAATTACTTCATTTTAATTCTTTTCTCTTTTTCATTCTCATGTAAGGACATTCACAATTTTTGTATCTTAGAAATAATAAAGTGCTTTTCATTCAAAACAACGTGACAAGTGCTACTGAATTATATTTTTGACACCATTTGTTGCATTGAAATCATGCTTCCACACTCTACATCATAAATCATCTATCGTTGTGTGGCATGGTACTTGGAAATTCCCTCTGATATGAGTTTCCTTATTCAATGTGGCTAGATTGTTGCCTTGATTCCACCATCGTAAAGCAAGTGGAATCAACAAAGGGCATACATCTACCCTCGAATTAGATGTCTAGAAGTTCCATAAGAGGATTTTTGGACAACTAATGAGTTCATGTTGTAGGATGTGGTTCCTAATGTTGTGGTTTTGTAGATAACTACACTAGGGGCTTCATTCTCCCATCTTTTGAATGAGTATACTTTTATGAAATAAAGTGTATTGTCTAGAGTCCTTTAGCTTTCATATGAACATAGAGTCATATGGGAACTAAAGTGGGGTCTAAATGTAACGTATAAAATTGTATACTCTTGAAGAAAGAGACAATTTCACGCTTAATTTGGACCCATTTTGGCATTCTTGCACTAGTCATCCCTTTAAATACCGCATTTATAGGATCCTAAGACTCATAATTTTTTACCTTGAGGCTTATTCCACCTAAGAAATCATACAATTCCTGACAAACAACATTCAAATCACTCAAATTTCACAAATCCCACCTCAAAATCCTTGGTGGGACTAAGTCGCCCAAGGTGGTGACTTAGTGCCTTTTGGGGTAATTTGCATTTTTGAGCAGAAAAATATCTGACTAAATAAAAATTCTCAATGGGTGTTGGCCTCTTAGGTCTAAATAATTGACAATTAGGTATTTACGCTTATAAATACATGTTTTTAGGTCATTTTTCACAAGAAATTCAAGAATCAAGTGTTGAACATCTTCCACAAGAAGATTCATTAGTCTATCTATAACAAAGTTGAAACTTAGGGCAACAAACTAGGGTTCTTTCAGGTCTTCAATATCACTTTTTGTCCAATATATGACATTGCAAAGGGTAGATGATGAATTCCTATGGAGAATCATGGAGAAATATAGGTTGAGGAGATGCAACTAGCTAACAAATCAACCCTAAAGACTTGTTTTCAAAGTGGTTCCATCTTCCATTTTCTCTCTATCTTCAACATAAGGAAGGTTTGCAAGTCATTAAGATTCATTTCTAATATGATTTAGGGTCTCTTGGAATGAGTCTTACATTGTTCTAGTTCCATTTATGCATATTATTCTCACATATTAGAATAGGGTTGCATCATACTTAATATTTCCTTGTCCTAGACACACTTAGGGCTAGGGTTTTATGTAGATTTCTTATCTCTTCTAAGGTTCAAATACCAACTAGGGGTTTGACTAAGGAAAACCCCCCATTAGAAACTGAACTATATTATGTTTTTAGGTAATTTCGAAGATCTGGACCTGGATTTTAGTTGGAGAATAGATTGCAGACTCTAGGATTTCATTTCTGTAGAGTAGGGGGATTCATTACTCATGCGTTCTCTTCACTCAGAGAGTATCACAGGATGAACTACCCTAAAATACCTCAAGGAACAACAATGCATGTTCTAGAATCAGAAAGAGTAGGTCATATAGATTTTTCTAGACAAACTAACAAGCTTTCGACCAAAGGATGGCAATGCGGGATATAGACGACAACATGGCACACGGGCATCCTCGAGGAATGCTGACATCCCGTACGGACCAAAAAACAAGTTTATCATAAAAATAGCTTAGTGACTACTTCTACTCTAATTGCTAAGAAATATTAGAACGTAACAAAGTACCAAAATGTAACAAAACTTAAATTAAGTAAAGAAAAAATGATAAAGTTAAAGAGGAGAAAGAAAGTGCTCACAAACACACAAGTGATGAAGCCTCTAGGATGAGAATGTATTCAATACCTACATGCGTAATATTTGGAGAAAGTGTTGGGGAAGTATAGGAATTTTCCTCAGTCAAACCTCTGTTGTGGTGTTCCCACCTCCACGATCAACCATATAGATAGAGAGAAATGAACCGAAATGGATAAAGTGTGGGGTGAAAGAAAAACCTGCTCAAGAGTAGAACCTGCACCATCGAGTATGAGTGATAAAAGGAAACCCCTCTTGAGGAGGAGAACTCATATCACAAAAGAGGTGATAAAAGCAATCCTCGCTTAAGGAGGAAAACCATTATCATAGAGTAAAGATGAAATAAGTAGGGGATATGGAAAACTAGGATGCTCACAAGCATAAGGCAAGGGAGATAGACGCAAGAGCCAAGAAGGCTACCAAGAGTGCTGCTAAGAGATCTTGAAAGAGCTTGAAGTTGTTGTAACAAGCTATATGGAGTTGTGTAAGAAAGAGTTGGAGTGAAGCCAGAAGCTGGAATGAAGCTAGAGAAGTAATAGCAAGACTTGGAAGAAGTAATAGAATGGAAAAGATAGCATTAAAAGAGAGAAGAATAGAAAAAAGAAGCTTCCCAGGCGGTTACAAGGCATGTCGAGTTGTTACCACCGATAAAATGTGAGGAAAAGTGGCAAACATGCACAAAAATGGTTGTTTAAATGTTGAAACATCAAAGGATGCTAGTGCGGTGAGTGGAAGTTTGCACGACATGCTAGTGTCCAGATACATCATGCTACAAAACAACGTGAATGAGAAAGGCACAAAGTTTGATGCAAAGCTGACCCATGAGGGTAGTTGTTGAAAAAGTGTGCTAGAGCATCTTGAGAGGGAAAAAGGCTAATTTAGGGGCTAAAATGAGCCTACACAAATGCTAAGGGAGTGGACACTAAAGAAAATACAAGAATGTATGTGAAATTGCAAGGGGTGCAATTTAACGACTATATAGTTTCCACTTTCAGATTTTCAGAAAAGCCAGAGTGGACTAAGTCACCAATAGTGGTGACTTAGTCCCACTACATATTTTTGACAAAGATTTTTAGAGATCTGGATACCCAGTTGGCTGAAACAAATTCCAGAGTAGTTTCCCACATCTGGGAGTATGTCACCCAACTTGGCGTAAGTGTCCTAGTTGACCTAAAAATTAGATTTTTCAGAATTTCAAAAGCATCTGCAATCTTCATTTCAAATCTTTTTCGTTTCCAAGTGCACTTTTCTTATTTTCCCTCCTATCTTGTCTTGTATTGTCTTTAATCTATCCTTTTGTATATCATCATGTGTTTTCAAGCAACCTACACTCCATTAGTTATGCGTCAATAGTTCATTTCTATGTCAAGTTTATTGCATTTAGGACATTCTACATAGATATACTTCACTTACATTCACATCAGTCTTGAGTGAACCCCCTAGATTTTGGGGTGTGAAAGAACTCTCTCCTTTTAGGTGAAAACCCTAGAAGTGCTAGAGAATCCCCCTTTCCCTCAAAATCTATGCTTCAGTCTCATTTAGTCTTATCACTTGTCTTTTATCAGGATGCATCCTTCCTAAGATTAGACTTTGTTAACTTGGTCATTCACCTTAAGCAAGATGTGTCTTTCTTACAGTTAGGTGTCTATCAACACTTGTCACTTGGTCAACTTTATCAAATGTTCCCCTTGCCTTAAATAGGATGTGTCCTTCTTGAAACCAAGTGTCATCACATCCATTAATCATCAAATCAATCAATCTTGTCAATATTGTTAATTAAATATTTCCTTAATCAAGATGTTTCCTTCCTAAAACTAGGCATAGTCAATCAAATCAAATCATCAACCTTTTTTAACCTATTATGAATCCTTGTCATCTTATCAATCAAAATTTGTCATCTTGGTGAAACTATCAATCAACTTTAGTCAAACAATCAATCATATCAAACAATCTTATCAAAACTATTGGTAAGCACTATCTCTTTATCAAACACTTTGTTGGTTTGGATTTGTCTTATTTGTTTGATTGGTTCTAGGTCATGTTACTAGTTACCTCAAGGATGTCCTATTAAAGGATTTAGAGGGACGATGATGGATCATGGCCTCTTTTATTTGCTTGTTGTTTGTGGTTTGTCTTGGCAAAAATATTGGGATAATTGGGTCCTTAGTATGAACTAGGTAATTCCTTGTCTTTTTACTACTCGTCTCTTGCAAATGGTCACCTTGCACACTTTGTTCTATATCATACCATGGTGTTTGTGCTCCATTTGTGACAATTTTTGATGCATGATGATAAATATAAAAGCATGAAAGTTGGTCCCTTATCACCTCCCGTCTAACCTTCCATCCCCATCCATCTCCCCCTTTCCTTTTCCAAACTAATATCCATCTTGTACACCTATTTCATGCTAAAATTTGTTCCCTTTGCATCCTGAAAGAGTCCTATGACACACAAAAATATCTTGCATACATGATCATGTTAGCAAGAATCATAGATAGGATTATCATATTAAGTCATGCATACTTGCAGGAGAAAATACATATACATAAAAGTCATCCATATAGAGCTAGCATGTTATCATCATCTTGACATAATCACATTAGTCTTTTATAACATTGTACATTCCATCATTACATTACATTGTGATCACATTACATTTGATATCATGATCCATTACATCACATTGCATTGCATTTCACATCATATTGCATTCCATATGTGCATTACATTACATTCATAATATTAGGTCACATTGCATAATATGGATTACCATATTGCATATCACATTTTTGCATTCATATCAAATATTTTTATGCATGATATTTTGCATTATCATATAAACATTTTATTGCATTATCATCAAGTTGTATTTGCTTATTACATTACATTTGTAACATTAGGTCATTTTTATTATATCCATCATCCATACATAACATAACATCATTACATCTCATAATCATAAGAATCTCATTAGTACATGACATCCATGACACCATAAAAGTAAATGCAAACATCATCATATAGAATTAAGACATCATCATAGGCTGCGTGAACATCATAAAGCATATATCATCCTCCATAACACATACATAATAAAAGACTGCATATCATATAAGGAACTACATATCATATAATCATCACCAAAAATGATATATATCACTAAAAAAAGTGTCACAGTACAATGTCATAATGTATCTCCCAAGAAAGAACTCGATGGACAAAAAAACAAGTGTTATAATACATGGGTCAAAATGGGTCTATACAGTGCTACCATGATCCCCAGAGCCCCTACTATTGCTCTCACCTAGATTAAATCCACTCTAAGACTACCCACTATGCAACTGACCACTATTGACAACCTTTGAAGCACTAGGTACCCGTCGCTCTAGTGGAACTGCCTCCTCGTAGAGCGTCCTATAATATTGCTCTCTACGGCCAATCCTGACAACCTCTTTGACCATATCAATTGTGGACCCATTGTAGGTGGAAATAAAGTCTAGGATTCTCTGCTCTACCTATTATTCCATGATAATTATTGTGTCCCTCTTAGCCTGTAGGGTGTCTCTCTCTACCTATAGACCATCCTGCTCCACCCATACAGCCTGAAGGTGGTCCTCGAATGCTTGTACCCTAGCCTGCAGACTTGCTAGATCTTGATCTCTATCCTCTGGATTGCCGTTGATAGGCACATCATCAAATCCCTCATCCCCATGTAGAATCCTCTCGCCTAGGATCTGCTCAGCCTCACCCATCTCCTCCTCCTCTGGCTACTCCTCTTGCTCGGCCACCTCCACATTCATAGCAGCCACACCTGCTAGCACATCTAGCTACTCTACCTTAGGCTGCTCTCCCTCCATCTCCACATCCTGTCTAACCTCCTCCTACCTCTCCTCCTCTCCCTCCTCCTTGATGGGAGAAAGTGACCTTATCCTCCTTTGTAGTCTTCATCATTTCATCCTCCCACCATCCCCTCCTCTCCCATTACCTCAATATCCTCCATCATCACCCCGTCCACCATCTCCTCTCCCTCTCCCTCCACCTCTTTTACCCCGACGACCCCATCCTTGTCCCCGTACGCTAGGTTTATGGTTTATAAGATATCTTTGCTGCCGAGACCACTGTAGATGTTGATCCTCCCCAGGACACTAAGCACAATTTATCCAGGGTCTCCATATGAAACTAGCCAAGGTATCTAATTCGTGACACGAATATCCAATATCCCTGACGTGTGTCTGCATGACTACACCTCTCTATATATATACATATGGTATGTTGGCCCCCAACTAGAGACCAACTAGTGGATGGAACACTGCAATGTGCTCCCAAGCCCAGACCATCAAAAGAGTGACTCTATAGCTCATGAACTATCCTCACTGATACGCTATATTACGAAGCTAAAAAAAAACCATCGCCAATAAATAGGGCCCCCATGCATATAGTGTGTCACTAGCCATCATCCCTAGTAGCATCTCGCTCCATCTAACTGGAAATCCATGTCATCAGTGGTCTAGAATGACTACCCTAGCTATCAGAGTGCACAATATACAGTCAAACCTCTCATATCACTCAACCAATGTCTCCCACCTGGTATCATACTTGTCAATCCCCAGGTCTCAGACATCCTCATAAACATAGTAGGTGGTCAAATCCTGATACCCTCAACCTAGATCATACCTAACCCACTCGCCTCAGATCAATAGCTGTAGGATCTTGTAGACATCTTCTAGTGTAATCGTAGCCTCTCTTATGGATAGATGAAATGAGCACATCTTTGAATTCTACCTCTTAGAAAGTATAGTCAACATTCCATTGTTTTCCCTAACAACAAGCATAAATGTAACATGATACAAGCTAAGGTGTCATAGTCTATGCTTTTTAATGCTAGTCAACTTGTCTCACAAGTGATAAGTGTCTGGTGGTCATGACTCTCATGTATAGATTAGATCAAGATGAACC
Source organism: Sequoiadendron giganteum (assembly GCA_007115665.2). Taxonomy (NCBI): domain Eukaryota; kingdom Viridiplantae; phylum Streptophyta; class Pinopsida; order Cupressales; family Cupressaceae; genus Sequoiadendron; species Sequoiadendron giganteum. Next base: position 29,193,264 of record CM021102.1, read on the forward strand.
TGTGCTTAGCATGACAAACACTACATCAGTTAAACAAATTATTTAAAACTTATTTGGCACATGTCATAAGAATAAGTTAATCATATTCTTAATCTTTTTATTAGTCAATTGCATCACATTATTATCAATTGCATTGCAAAACTATTAGTTGTGTCGCAGGAGTTTGATTACACACAACCCCTAATCACTTGTGACTTATACCTACACTTATGCCATTTCTAATATGGTTGTGACTTATCCATATCAATTGCACATATCTACAACCAGTTACATCGCACAATTGTAGTTGTGATTAAGAAAACCGTAGATGCATCGATCCCTAGCAATTACGTTGAAAAAAATTCACATACCTATCATACCCTAGACATGTTTATACAACTTGCATCAAATCACAAGAAATTGCGTCGAACGTGATAGCTCTTGCGGTTATCACCGAGTGACACAATTAACTACTAAAATCTTAAACTATCTAAAAATGTGTGAAATAAAAATTTGACAAAGAGGGTTCGTAAGCACTCACTAGATCTCCTCCACACTCCAATTTTCTGAATGTCCGCACTTGGTATGCTTTGTGCTCGGTGTGAGGAACACACTCCATCTTCACTCAGAGCTTTTAATCTCCAAACTGCAAATGTGTAAAATGAGCCTTTGACTTGTCAATTTCCTACTTATACCTCATAAAAATTAGGGTTTTACTAGGGTTTGTGCTAGCTACACTTTACTTAAGCCTTGAACCTATATTTTTTTTCCCTCGAGGGTCTTGACAGTCATTTCTTTCGCCACCATAACATTTTCTACATAATATTTTGATTTTTTGGAACAATTTTCAATTTTTTTGAAAATTTTCAAAAAAATTGCAATTTTTTTTTTGAGTGGGCATAGGTCTAGGTCATCTTCATCGGGGCATCCTAAGACATCTTTTGATTGAATTTTTTTGACATAACGTGATAAACTGAATTGTATAAAAGAAGGGAAAAATGTAGATACTAAAAATTATCCTAAGCCTGCGACTCTTGATTTCTCCATCATTTCCCCTTTCACTATTCATGATTAAATAATTTTTAATTATTTAATTATTTTTTAAGGTCATAAGTCTTTTATTAATTAAATAATTCATTTCTATCTTAATTCCTCATTGATTAATTAAATAAATTGTATTTATTCATTGTTTTTCCTCTATAATTATTATTTTTTTTATTAAATTGTTTCCACTTTCAATTATAATTAAATAATTATTATATTAATTATTTAATTATTCATTGTTAGCTTTTCTTACAAATTCATTACATTTTATTTAATGATTCATCTTTTCTCTCACATTTTGAATTAAATTTCTATTTAAATAAAAAAGTTAACTCATCTTTTCCTTTTGCAATGAGATAATGTTTCCATTATTTGAAGATGCAAATTCCTTTTATAACTAATTGATTTTTCAATTAATTTCCTCTTGTTCTTTCACTCCTGATTTTATCCTGTTTTGTGTTGATTAATTCCAACCATTGATCGAACTAAAAATCAATTGATTTTGACCATCCTTTTCGTAACCTCCCTCTCATCAATCCTCATCCATCGATTTTGAGATCTTTCTAGATGATTAATCTCGTCCATACGTTCAAATGGTTGTCTATAAAATAAGCCATTTTAACTAATTTACTTACATTTTGATTTCTCTCCTTATTTGTATTCTCTTGTTTTAAATTGAATTTATAATTTAGAAATGTTGTTGTCACTTTATCTAAACTAGGTTGATTTCCCCATCTTACATATGTAATAAAATAATTTGAAAAATTGTAAACAGTTTAGTTTTGCAAGCATCCTACACACCAAATGCTAGGCCTGGCCCATTATGTACTAGGTATCTCACTTTCCAATCTGTCACTATAGCGGATCCTAGCAGCTATTGGTGAAGTTATTATCCTCACAAATTTTGCGTATAATACTAGTAATCAAGAATTAAATCGAAGATAGATTTATGCAATTTTGGTGAATATGCATATCGGAGCTGTACTTTTGTGTAGCTCGCATTTAATGTTATCTGTGAATGAACATGCTTTGGAGGAAGGTAAATAAAATATCGCTCTTAACGGGGTGCTTAATTTTTCTAGAAAACACAGTAAATGACTTCATCAGAATCAAACTGTATAATTTTTTGGATAAATTTGTTTATAATAATTCATAAAATTAAAAAAATTCAGACTGTTAAAATGTTAGATTCGAAGCCAGGAACTGCAGCTCTAAAAAGGCCATTTAATACTCAGTGCTACTTAAACTATTAAGCAATAATCTTTAATTATTGTAGTTAATTTAAAAAAAACACACTTAATCTATATGAATTGTGGAAATTTAATAATATTTTTAATTTGGCATCGGCGAAAAATTTACCGCCATGAATTGCTGGTGTTGAATTTTCCTTGAAGTGAATTTGTCATAGCGGTCAATTGTTGGCCGTGAATTGCTGAGGTGAACTTTCCTAAATCTCTATACAGTAATAATTATTATTTCAAAGCGTAAAAATTCAAAGAAAATTTTCACAAACTTATCACCTTAAAAAATACAGCTTAAACCAGATTATTCTGAAAAAACTGACCGTAAAGATTGAACAAAAGACAAGAATACTCAATTTATAAACCCATTTAACTAAACAGTCTGTAACACACTTCATACCATTTTTATATTGCTGCTAATAGATAATTAGAGTGAGTACAGACAAACTCTCAAGCTAAAGCTCGAATTTCTCTAGTTAAAGGATGTGAGCTACTCATCCATTAATTAGAGAAATTCGAGCTTTAGCTTGACATTACTATTTGCAGGCACGAGCTTTTCATGTGAACATTTGTAAACATCAGGGTGTCATGATTAAGAATTTTGTTTCAGATTACATTCTACAATTTAAGAATAGATTTACAGTTACTTCTAACTATTTGTGAGACATATGCAAGTCTATAGCTTATTCCAAATAGATTTAAGAACTCCTTCATTTTCTTTAGGTAAAACATAAAAATAAAATGGCATTGGAAGAAAATCGATTTTCTTACATTTCATTGTTTCAACAGGGTATTAAACACTATGAGCATAAAAATGGTTTAAGTGAAAAACAAAAGACAGCTTTATGTAGGCTAAGCTGTAAAACAGCATCGTAATCCTTCCTTACCAGTGACTAACTCAGACTTACAAGTTCTACTATGAAATTATTTTCTCTAAGTTAAACGGCTGCTGCACATTGCCTTTTCAATTCGTCTGATTGAATTTTACCATAATTGGAAAGATAAATTCCTTCAAATTCCCAGCTAAGTGCA